>OW028598.1:19040000-19047500 GCA_932294275.1 Chloroclysta siterata
AGGTTAGGTTAGGTTAGGTTAGGTTAGGTTAGGTTAGGTTAGGTTAGGTTAGGTTAGGTTAGGTTAGGTTAGGTTAGGTTAGGTTAGGTTAGGTTAGGTTAGGTTAGGTTAGGTTAGGTTAGGTTAGGTTAGGTTAGGTTAGGTTAGGTTAGGTTAGGTTAGGTTAGGTTAGGTTAGGTTAGGTTAGGTTAGGTTAGGTTAGGTTAGGTTAGGTTAGGTTAGGTTAGGTTAGGTTAGGTTAGGTTAGGTTAGGTTAGGTTAGGTTAGGTTAGGTTAGGTTAGGTTAGGTTAGGTTAGGTTAGGTTAGGTTAGGTTAGGTTAGGTTAGGTTAGGTTTTTTTTTTTTTTTTTTTTTTTTTTTTTTTTTTTTTTTCCTACCCGTACCACCATCTAGAAATGGCACTATGGCGAAGGCTATCTTTCCTCTAACTGGATCAGAGACTTTTCTCATGGGTATAAAGGATTGGGAGGCAGATTCTTTATTAGGATGAAACCCTTTATGGGTCGAAGTCTTACTTAACTTATTTTTAACATTTTTGTTTTCTTATGCACTATTTACAGTTTTATTTATTCTATCTTATCTTATATGTTTATTTCTTAATCTAGTTTACATAATGTATTATTCTTTTCCTATGACATTTTAACAATATGCTGATTATATATATTATATTTAATATATTTTTCAGTCAAACTTATCTATCTTATTATTTATTTCTTGCTATAACCTTACTTGCTATGTTTGTACAATACAAAATAAATCTATCCCTATGGTGCTTATTGCTTATTAGTTCGTGTGCAGTTTTACAATTTAATTTTATATTTGCTTGTTGCTCAAATTCATACCTCTCTCTACCGTGGGATGGACACTCAAACAGGATATGTACTACTGTTTCAAGTTTATCGGGCTCACAGATGCATGATGGGTTTTCCTTGCACTTGAATCGGTTCAAGTACTCTGAAAACCCACCATGCCCCGTCAATACTTGCGTCAGCACTCCAACCGGTTCCACTTTTCTTATTATTTTAAAAGCCTGGACTGCGTCCGGGAAAAATAATTTCGTGATGGCCGCTGTTTCACCTGTTTTATATCTCCGATTCCATTCCTCAAGCGTTCCCAGACGGATTTGTCGCTTGACGAATGAGATCGGACACTTGTCGTACACGGGTCGGGTTTTGACTTTTAGGGCTGCATCCTTAGCTAGTTGGTCTGCTCGCTCGTTTTCCTCTATCCCTGCATGTGCCTTTATCCAGAACAAAGAAACGTCTTTGCTCTGTTGCTTACTGGCTTTTAAGTTCATTTTAATTTCTACTGCTAGGGGATGGGTGGAGCCCTGGCTGGTAATTGTCTCAAGCGACGACCTAGAGTCGCTGTAAATTCCGAAGCTTGTTTCAGGGCTCTTGAGGATCTCCATCGTTGCTTTCCATATTGCCAGCAATTCTGCTTGATAAACGGTGCAGTAGGACGGCATGTTAAATTTGAGGGATTTGGTTTCGGCTTCATTGTTCCATAGGGACAATGCTGCTCCAACCTTCCCCCCAATTTTACTGCCGTCCGTGAATATCCTAACTGTTTGACTGTTGTGGTTATTCACCTGCTCTGGTTCATCAAGACACATGAATTGCAGGTCAATATGTTCGGCTGGATGTGGTATGTTTGCGAACGGGGTCATTTGTTCCGTCTCCCTATCTCCTAGCTCTGGCCGGGACACCCCCTTTCTTGCCTCGTACAGAGCAGCTGCTTCCTGTATTCGGAGGTCAAGGGGGAGTATTCCAGCCAGAACCAGTGCCGAGTTAAGGGAGACAGTACGATAAGCTCTACATAGTTTCTGCGCAAACCCTCTCTGAACCACGTTCAGCTGTTTCTGAACGCCTATTTTTCTGGCTGCTGGTGCCCAGACGCTGGCCGCATACAGAATTACCGGCTCTACCACAGCCACGTAAATGGTTCGTATGACCTCGGGATGCAGGCCCCAACTGACCCTGGCTGCTGTAGATAAGCGCTTGTAAAGGCTTAAGGCCTTCTGGCAGACATTTACCACATGACCATTAAAGGTCAACCTGTCGTCTATGGTCAGCCCCAGGATCTTACATTCCCTCGACATGCTTATGGCGATCCCGCCCATGTTCAGGTGTGGGGTGTCGTATTTAAGTTTCCGCGTTAGAGTCATCGCATTCGTTTTGTGCGGTGCGAACTTTAATTTGTTTAAGATACCCCACTCCTGAACATAGGCGAGAGCAGCATTGGCACGTCGCTGTACATCAATTGCCGTGTTCCCGTCGAACACCATAACAACGTCGTCAGCAAATGCTTGGCAATAGTCACCACGTTCTTCGAGCCCTTTGAGTAAAGGATCGAGGAGCAAATTCCAAAGAATTGGACCCCCGATCGAACCCTGGACGCATCCTTTTGACGTTTCCCTGGTGACCTCCTCTCCCGCATATCTGACTTTGACCTTTCTATTTTCCAGGTAGCTGTCCATCATCCTTCGCAAGTTTACTGGACACTTTTCTTCAGCAAGTCGGAATTTGATTGCAGGCCACCAAGCGTTGTCGAAGGCTCCCTCTATGTCTAATGATACCATTGTTATCAGTTTTTTCTGTACCAGCTTCTCGCGTAAGTGTTTAATTAGGACATAGAGGGAGTCCTCAGTGCTTCGTTGAGGCATAAATCCGTACTGGTGCTTGCTGAGTTTTGGAAGTAAGTGCCATTTTATTCTGTTCACAACCATTTTTTCCAGAATCTTCCCCATCACTGGCAACAGTCCGATTGGCCTATAGGATTTGGGGTTTGTGTAATTTTCTTTCCCTGGCTTCCTTAGTATGATGACAGTTGCCTCCTTCCAGCTGTTAGGGAAGTGGCTCAGTTCTAGGCACTTGTATGCCAGTGACAGGAATATTTCGGGATCCTGTAATATTGTGTGCTTACAGATATCTGCCGTCAATCCATCTGCACCCGGGGCTTTTTTGGGGCTAAAACTATTCACCGCGTATTTTAGCTCCTCAAGAGTAAACAGCGGATCATGTTTCTCATCATGATCCTGCCTGTTTACTTGTTTAGCCGATTCTCTTATTCGCTGGTGATCTGTGTTGTCCTCCTCTTTTTTGTCCTCAGGGTAGAATGTCTCTGCTAGCAGTTTTGCAGACTCCTTTTGGTCCAGTACTTTCCCTTCTTTTACCAGGAGCAGGTCTTCCTGTCTCTTTGTCGTTCTACCTATAACCCGATAAATGCCCTCCCACATTCCTTCCTTTTCCTGTTTCCCGCAGAACCCCTTCCAACTTTCTATTTGGGCCTTCTTGACTTCTTTCTCATAATTCTCTTTTGCTTTCAGGTACTCATCGATGGTCTTCTCTCTTCGGATCGGCGCTGCGCAACGGATTCTTCTCTTCCTGGTGGTGACATCTTTCTTCAGTTTGGCGAGTTCTTCAGACCACCACGGTAAGGTAAGTTTGCTATTATTTTTCTTTTTGGGTATGTTTTCATTACTAGTTTGTGTTATTAGCTCGATGTATGATTCTATATTCTTTTCAAGTTCTATTTTGTCTTTTATTTGTTTGATATTTACTTTGTTAAATTTTTTCTCTTCCAGCAATTGGGTCAGTTTCTCATGAAACTGACTCCAATTTGCTTTCTTGCTATTATATATTCTGGTTGTTCTACTGATATTTATGCCTGTCGCTTTTGTTAGTCTTATTTTGAATGTGATCGCGTTGTGGTCTGAACTCGTCATGCCAGTGTCAACTCTCCAGTCTTCCACCAGGTTGAGCATCTCTACCGTGCAGATCGTGATGTCTACAACGCTAGTGTATCTCTTGTTTCCTCTGATCGTATCAAAAGTTGGAGTGTCACCATCGTTGAGTACCTGCATGCCCATTTCTTCTATGGTTCCAGCCATTTCTTCACCCCTTTTGTCCACTATTCCACTTCCCCACCAGGTGCTCTTTGCGTTTGCGTCGCCTCCCATTACTATTTTAGGTGATCTGGCATTCTGCGCTATTTTCTTCAGCTGCTCCAGATATGGCTCTATCTGCTGTGGCTCCGGCTCTAGGTAGAATGAGACCACTACGATCTCCCAGGCACTTGATCTTATTTTTACCACTACGATGTTGGTCGTGGTTAGGTCCGTACATTGTATAACGTCCATGTCATCGTCGAAGACCGCGATTGCCGCCTTTATGGTTCCGTCACCTGGATTCGTACACTGGTATATCCTCACCCCTCTGTAGTCTTTCATTCTACCTATTGCTCCAACGTATGGCTCTTGTAGTAGCGCGAAGGTTGCTTTCTTTTCAGTAGCCTCTAGTAATAGTTCCTGTGTTGCCAGTTCCTTTCTTTGCAAATTCACTTGGATAACTGAGTAAGCCTTCGCGCTATTTGGTGCAGCTGATGTTTTGCCAGGGACCACTTTAGCAATAGGCTATTGTGGATCTAGCCAATGCCTCCCACCTTCGTCTGATTGTACATTCCTGGCTAAAGGCACTGTGGTCTGTCTTTTCCATCTTGGCGCGTGTGCAGTTGCAGCACGCTGGGGTCGTGCCAGTAAGCCAGTCCGCGCACTCTGACTTCATGTGCGGTCCCCCGCAATGGCTACACAGTTCTGCGGTCTCTTTGCAGAAACGTCTGCCGTGTCCGTACCCCAGGCAGAGAGAGCACTGGACCAGTGGTGACTGGTCTGCTACCCTCACCCGCTGGAGGTCGATGAGGACAGATCCCGTTTCTACCATCCGCTGCCATATTTTGGGAGACACCCTCAGAATAATATGGTTTGTGTGGGGGTTCCTGGTGCGCTTCTTATATGCTATCTCTATCTTGGTGTCCTCTTTTTTCCCTTCTAGGATGTATTTGTTTTGGTTTTCCAGGGCTCTTAGGACGTCTTCGTCACTATTGAACGTAAAGACGTTCTTCAGGATGACCAAGGGGTCCTTATTTTTCATCTCCTCAACATTGAGGTGCTTTTCGTCTCTTCTGAGCCTCTCCTTGATCTTTTCCCTTTCTTCTTCCGTTCTACATCCTACTATAACTTTTCTATCTTTTGCTTTTCTGATCTTTTCTATGGCTATCCCACCTTCTTTTGCATTTACTGCCTTTCTTATCCTGTTGAGTACCTCTTCTCCTGTCTCTGTTTCATCCTTTGCAGTGACAACGACCGAGTGCAGGGCGGTCTGTTCCAGGGACTGCTTCCTAGTAGACGTCGCTGCCACACTGGCGTATGATAGTCTTTCCTGCATTTCTTGGTTCTTTTCTATTGTTTCCTTCAACTTGTCCATTTTGTCGTTGTTTTCCTGTATTTGTTTTGTGTGTTCTTCCAACCTTTTCATCAGTTCCATGTTCTCTCTTCTGTTTTCATTTCCCTTTTCTATCTCTTTATTTGTTTCTTCTGCATCTTCTGCTTCTTTAGATGGCTTTTTCCCTTGTCCTTTTATGTTTTCTGTCTCTTTCACCAGTTGGTACAACCTTTCTATTGAGTTAGTGACTTCTGTCTTTATCTCTGCTTTCAGGTTCCTTGAGTTTCCAAGGTGCAGCTTAGCTTTCGTCACACAAGCTTTTGCTTCAGACAGTCGATCTGTGTATTTCTGCCTCTGCTTAGGTGGGCTCCCCGTTGCCTCTGTCAACACTCGTCGTCCTCCTACTCTGCTCTCTTGCGTGAGCGTCGTTTTCAGTTTAGGCTTTGGGGGTTCGGCCTGCGATCCTTTTGAGGTGCTCGGAGTACTTGGGGTTGAGTTTGGCTTTCCTAATTCCCAGTCTCCTATACTACGCCTAACACTCGGTGTCTGGCTAGTCGCTCTTTCTTTCTGCATAGGTCCTTCCGTTATTGTCTTCTGCCCTGACGTCATTTCGTTGGGGTGGTCTTGTTCGGTCTTTTTTGTTTTTACGGGTGTCCTAATGCCAAACATTTCCAGATCGACGTGTCACTCTCGATTTTTTAAGAAAGAATGGGTAGGAAATTTTCGTGTAAGTTTGTATAAGTTGTAAATATAAGTATTAATCCTAGTTGTAAATGTAAAAGTGTAAATAGCTTAAACCTAATTTTCTATATCAATAGAATATGTCTTTTTAATTGTGATAGGGTCAATGGTATTTTGGAATTTATGTAGAGGACAATTTTTGTTTAATTGATTTGACTAAAGCTTTTTCTCTTTTTCAGGTGGTGATTTAGCGGCCAGCACAGCGTAAGATAATTTCTTTTGTGTAAATTAATAATAAAATTCTTTTCTGTTTCAGGTGGTGTTGCGGAAGCCGACGGCGTGAGTGAAAGCTGCTTCACCGTGTACCCGGGTAAGTATAAAAAGAGACTACTACTTCAGGCGTCAACTACTCTACCTAGAGTCCGTCTCTATGTATTGGCGGACTTCCGGCTGCAAGAGAATTATGTCAAGCTCCGCTTTGGTAGAGAGAGCTACAAATTACGTCACAATAAAAATTTTTACTCTATGTAGAGTCGTTATTCAATCGATATTTTGTCAAATAACCTTAGACCTAGTTTTCTTAAAACTAACACCAAAATTCGCGTCCAATTTGGACCAACCGTTACAAAGTTATAGGACTTCAAAATTTTAGGGGGGGGGAGGGGAGGTTTTTTTTTGGGTTTTATTAGGGATAATTAAAATATGAACAATCTAGTATTTTAGTATATACTAAAATACAAACCCCCTGTCAAAAATCGCCTAACTCTCACCGTTTCCGAGATATTTGATGTTTAAGGTTTGGAATTTTGTAGGAGGGAGGGGTTGAGAGTTAGGGAGGGGGAAAAAATTGCGTAAATATGTTAAAAATATGGTTAACTATGACAGTATCAAAAAACTTTAAATTTCAAATAATTTAGGGTAATTAAAGAACTCTAGTTGATGAGGGGGTGGGGGGGGGTAGGGGTTGGGTTTACAAAAATTAGGTATATATATATATACATATATATACCCGAGGTCGTGCTAAAATTTGGCTATCCTTTATACTTTTGGAGATGCAAGGGTTTTTATGTTTTTTGCCGTTGACCTTCACTTGTTAAAATCAATAACTAAAAATTTTTAAGCATTAAGTGCACCTGAAATTTTTATCCTATATACTACTAGATAAGGTCAACAGCTGGAGTGAATTTAAAGTGTGTGTACCCGCTGTCAATTTTGAGAAAATAATCTTTGTAAATAATGTTCGACCGCACTAAAATAAAAGTCCTTGTTTCCAAGCAGTCACTTAACTTTTCGTAGTTCTTGAAGTGCCTCCGGGGTCCTGATGGTGTTCCGCTACTGTTGGCGATGTCAGGTGGTACCACACGGCCTCGGATCAATGACCTCGCCGCCACGTGGTACTTGTTTTTTTGCCTTTTTCTCAGCACTCCTGTGCGGGAGAAATCGGCAAAAGGTGTCCTTTTGTAGGTCTCCTGAAGGCCTTTTGGGAGGCACTAAAAAAGGTGTGTGTCGTCGCTGCCGATCCCGAGAAATTCCACTTTAAACTTTTAAATTTTCACAAATTTCACTTATTTAGTGATATCTCACTGCTCACTTGTCG
>OW028598.1:19052500-19063357 GCA_932294275.1 Chloroclysta siterata
ATGGGGTCTGCCTTTCCAGACTCCCATTCCCCGATACTTCGGCGAACATTTTGGTTTGCGCACTCCTGCAACGCTGGAGATGTTGAAGTGCGAGAAGACTTAGTCTCCTTAGCAGGAGTGCGAAAACCAAACATGTTGAGGGCTGTCAGAGGGACGATAAATTAATAAAATCAAATTTAAATAAAAATACAAATAAATAAAAAGTAAAATTGTATAAGTAGTAAAAAATGTCAATTTGTATAAGTAAAATATTAAAACTATTTAAAATTCCTAACTAAGATCAAATAAAATATAAAAGTAAAATTGTAAAAATAAATTGTAAAACTTGTCAAATAATATATTTAAAATCTATTTAATCTATACCTAACCAAACTAATATAATTGTTCCTAAAAAGAACTTTGGTCAGAAGCTTCGAAAACAGGCAAATTTACCTGTTTTCGGGTAAATAATTTGACTTAACGGCAAAAGACCGTTAATTCAAGGTCAAAATGTAAAAGACTAGATTAAACTTAAAAATATGACTATGGGCAACAGCCCTGTTACCGTACAAGTACGTAGTCCAAAACCCCGTTCAAAACTTCGGCTTAGTTTAGGAGTTATGGGTGTTTTCCCTCCTAAAAGTCAATTTTTCTTACGTGTCTAACGACACAATGGGAGGGTGGGCGCAGTTTTTCGATATTCCTTCTGACTAATGAATACGTTCGCGTGCTCTACGGATAGGGCGTCGCGAGCCGCTTCTGATGGTGTATTGCGCGGCTATATTCACTTTAAGTTCGAGTCAAGAAAAAATATTTTCCGATTTTTCCGTAGACAAAAGCTCGTTTTCGGGAACAAACGGTCAAAATTTTGGCTTTTTCCTACCGAAAACGAAAGTTTGCAATTGACGGTTATCAGATGCGATGAACTGCAACTATCCTAGCAAACAGAAACTAAAAATTTGGAACTAATAATTAATTAAAGCCGAAATGGGTATGTAATTTTTCTAAGTTTTGACAAAAAATGAAAATTGTCGAAAAGTCAAAAGTTTAATGTCGACCGTGCCTCGTTACAATATATATACGCACAATGGGCGTCGAGACGCTTAATTTGGTGTATCGCACGCGATATTTGGTCAATATTTGAATTTCAAATTTTGTCGATTGTATGGAGTGTTCGCAGAGCTAAGGTGAATTCTGAAGAAACTCGAATATAGGCCGGCGGGCAACTTTTTCAAATTTTGGCGCTAATCAGTGTTTTTTCTGTTTCAGATGCGTGCAGTTACGCCGGGCGAGGATGGAGCAGCCACGGGAAGTGCAGAAACCAGCAAGATGGTGGAGAAAATTTGAGAAAATGCCTAAAAACACCCGAAAATTAACAAAATTTGATGAATTTTGATGGAAAATCGCAGTTTTTCGATATTCCTTCTGACTAATGAATACGTTCGCGTGCTCTACGGATAGGGCGTCGCGAGCCGCTTCTGATGGTGTATTGCGCGGCTATATTCACTTTAAGTTCGAGTCAAGAAAAAATATTTTCCGATTTTTCCGTAGACAAAAGCTCGTTTTCGGGAACAAACGGTCAAAATTTTGGCTTTTTCCTACCGAAAACGAAAGTTTGCAATTGACGGTTATCAGATGCGATGAACTGCAACTATCCTAGCAAACAGAAACTAAAAATTTGGAACTAATAATTAATTAAAGCCGAAATGGGTATGTAATTTTTCTAAGTTTTGACAAAAAATGAAAATTGTCGAAAAGTCAAAAGTTTAATGTCGACCGTGCCTCGTTACAATATATATACGCACAATGGGCGTCGAGACGCTTAATTTGGTGTATCGCACGCGATATTTGGTCAATATTTGAATTTCAAATTTTGTCGGTTAGGTTAGGTTAGGTTAGGTTAGGTTAGGTTAGGTTAGGTTAGGTTAGGTTAGGTTAGGTTAGGTTAGGTTAGGTTAGGTTAGGTTAGGTTAGGTTAGGTTAGGTTAGGTTAGGTTAGGTTAGGTTAGGTTAGGTTAGGTTAGGTTAGGTTAGGTTAGGTTAGGTTAGGTTAGGTTAGGTTAGGTTAGGTTAGGTTAGGTTAGGTTAGGTTAGGTTAGGTTAGGTTAGGTTAGGTTAGGTTAGGTTAGGTTAGGTTAGGTTAGGTTAGGTTAGGTTAGGTTAGGTTAGGTTAGGTTAGGTTAGGTTAGGTTAGGTTAGGTTAGGTTAGGTTAGGTTAGGTTAGGTTAGGTTAGGTTAGGTTAGGTTAGGTTAGGTTAGGTTAGGTTAGGTTAGGTTAGGTTAGGTTAGGTTAGGTTAGGTTAGGTTAGGTTAGGTTAGGTTAGGTTAGGTTAGGTTAGGTTAGGTTAGGTTAGGTTAGGTTAGGTTAGGTTAGGTTAGGTTAGGTTAGGTTAGGTTAGGTTAGGTTAGGTTAGGTTAGGTTAGGTTAGGTTAGGTTAGGTTAGGTTAGGTTAGGTTAGGTTAGGTTAGGTTAGGTTAGGTTAGGTTAGGTTAGGTTAGGTTAGGTTAGGTTAGGTTAGGTTAGGTTAGGTTAGGTTAGGTTAGGTTAGGTTAGGTTAGGTTAGGTTAGGTTAGGTTAGGTTAGGTTAGGTTAGGTTAGGTTAGGTTAGGTTAGGTTAGGTTAGGTTAGGTTAGGTTAGGTTAGGTTAGGTTAGGTTAGGTTAGGTTAGGTTAGGTTAGGTTAGGTTAGGTTAGGTTAGGTTAGGTTAGGTTAGGTTAGGTTAGGTTAGGTTAGGTTAGGTTAGGTTAGGTTAGGTTAGGTTAGGTTAGGTTAGGTTAGGTTAGGTTAGGTTAGGTTAGGTTAGGTTAGGTTAGGTTAGGTTAGGTTAGGTTAGGTTAGGTTAGGTTAGGTTAGGTTAGGTTAGGTTAGGTTAGGTTAGGTTAGGTTAGGTTAGGTTAGGTTAGGTTAGGTTAGGTTAGGTTAGGTTAGGTTAGGTTAGGTTAGGTTAGGTTAGGTTAGGTTAGGTTAGGTTAGGTTAGGTTAGGTTAGGTTAGGTTAGGTTAGGTTAGGTTAGGTTAGGTTAGGTTAGGTTAGGTTAGGTTAGGTTAGGTTAGGTTAGGTTAGGTTAGGTTAGGTTAGGTTAGGTTAGGTTAGGTTAGGTTAGGTTAGGTTAGGTTAGGTTAGGTTAGGTTAGGTTAGGTTAGGTTAGGTTAGGTTAGGTTAGGTTAGGTTAGGTTAGGTTAGGTTAGGTTAGGTTAGGTTAGGTTAGGTTAGGTTAGGTTAGGTTAGGTTAGGTTAGGTTAGGTTAGGTTAGGTTAGGTTAGGTTAGGTTAGGTTAGGTTAGGTTAGGTTAGGTTAGGTTAGGTTAGGTTAGGTTAGGTTAGGTTAGGTTAGGTTAGGTTAGGTTAGGTTAGGTTAGGTTAGGTTAGGTTAGGTTAGGTTAGGTTAGGTTAGGTTAGGTTAGGTTAGGTTAGGTTAGGTTAGGTTAGGTTAGGTTAGGTTAGGTTAGGTTAGGTTAGGTTAGGTTAGGTTAGGTTAGGTTAGGTTAGGTTAGGTTAGGTTAGGTTAGGTTAGGTTAGGTTAGGTTAGGTTAGGTTAGGTTAGGTTAGGTTAGGTTAGGTTAGGTTAGGTTAGGTTAGGTTAGGTTAGGTTAGGTTAGGTTAGGTTAGGTTAGGTTAGGTTAGGTTAGGTTAGGTTAGGTTAGGTTAGGTTAGGTTAGGTTAGGTTAGGTTAGGTTAGGTTAGGTTAGGTTAGGTTAGGTTAGGTTAGGTTAGGTTAGGTTAGGTTAGGTTAGGTTAGGTTAGGTTAGGTTAGGTTAGGTTAGGTTAGGTTAGGTTAGGTTAGGTTAGGTTAGGTTAGGTTAGGTTAGGTTAGGTTAGGTTAGGTTAGGTTAGGTTAGGTTAGGTTAGGTTAGGTTAGGTTAGGTTAGGTTAGGTTAGGTTAGGTTAGGTTAGGTTAGGTTAGGTTAGGTTAGGTTAGGTTAGGTTAGGTTAGGTTAGGTTAGGTTAGGTTAGGTTAGGTTAGGTTAGGTTAGGTTAGGTTAGGTTAGGTTAGGTTAGGTTAGGTTAGGTTAGGTTAGGTTAGGTTAGGTTAGGTTAGGTTAGGTTAGGTTAGGTTAGGTTAGGTTAGGTTAGGTTAGGTTAGGTTAGGTTAGGTTAGGTTAGGTTAGGTTAGGTTAGGTTAGGTTAGGTTAGGTTAGGTTAGGTTAGGTTAGGTTAGGTTAGGTTAGGTTAGGTTAGGTTAGGTTAGGTTAGGTTAGGTTAGGTTAGGTTAGGTTAGGTTAGGTTAGGTTAGGTTAGGTTAGGTTAGGTTAGGTTTTTTTTTTTTTTTTTTTTTTTTTTTTTTATCGCCATCTCGAAATGGCACTACGATGTCCCTCTGACGTAATCAGAGACCTTATTATGACTAATTATCCTATTTATTTACTTTTATAATTTTCCTAATGTTAAGTTACTGAATGAGTTGTTACTAAATAATGTTATACTAAGTTTATCTAAATTTTAAAATGAATTTACTTATTTTTAACTGTCATCTATAATTTTACTGAATTTACTGAATGAGCCTAAAAATTTTTACTAAGTCTATTTTAAGTTTCAATGATTTTACAATAATGCTACTAATTTTTCTAATTGTGTCTTGTTGTCTTATTTATTTATATATATTTTATTTGTTACAGTACATAATATTATTGAAATGCTACTTTTTTATGCGTGAGAAAGTTGTATTTGATGTTATATATATTTAAAACTAGTTTATTGCTGTTCTTATGCTATTTTGACCCTACTCTACTCTACTTTACTAACTGATTCTAAATACTATAAGTGATTCTAATGTTGTATTCTATTCTTCTAATGTTGTATTTATCTAATTTTGCTTATCCTGATTTTTGCTGGTTTAATTATATATATCAATATATAATGTCAACAAGGCTTATTTACCTGTGAATTTAAATTTAGTACATTTGTTTGTCAGCCCGCAAATTTTTGGTTTACTACCGAGTGCACTTCTTCACCTCTCAGGGATAAACGGGGGGCCATGTACAACATGGCCCGACCCGTTTATTTGGACAGCTACTATTTTGGACATCGGTGTACTTCCCCAAGCTGCCTTAGCTGTAGTATGCTATGGTGGTTCTGGCTAAAGCGTCCCACTTCCTCCTGATCGCGCACTCCTGGCTGAAGGCATTGTGGTCCGCCTTCTCAGCCTTGGCGTGCGCGCAGTTGCAGCAGGAAGGGGGCGCTCCATCCAGAAAGTCGGCGCAGTCCGTCCTCATGTGGGGTCCCCCGCAGTGGCTGCACTTCACGGTGGTCTCCACGCAGAACCGTCGTCCGTGGCCGTAGCCGAGACACAGCGAGCATTGCACGAGTGGCGACTGGTCTGCCACTCGGACTCGCTGGAGGTCTATGACGACGGTGCCTGCGTGGACCAGGCGCTGCCATACTCCGGGGGACACCCTCATGACGACGTGCTGCGTTTGGGTGTTTCGGGTCTTCTTCTTATACGCTATTTCAATTTTATTATGTGCTCTATCGATTTCTTTTAAAACTAACCCATTCTGTTGCCAAATGGCTTCAATAATCTCTTGATCGGTATTGTGCGTGAAGACGTTTTTGAAAATTATGAGCGGGTCTTTATTTTTGACAGTCTCCACGTTAAGGTACTCTTCAGCCCTCTTGAGTCTCTCCTTTACCATCTCTCTTTCCTCTTCAGTCCTACACCCCACAATCACTTTCCTGTCCTTCGCTTTCCGAACCCGTTCCACACAAATTCCTCCTTCCTTGGCTTTAATTGTCTCTCTTATCCTTTTTAATACTTCGTCTCCTGTTTCCATTTCATCTTTTGAGGTTACGACGACAGAGTGTAGCGCGGTCTGCTCCAGGAATTTCTTCGCTGGATGCGCCGCTGCCACACTCGCGTAAGACTGTTTCTCTAGTTTTTCTTGCTGCTCTTCTAGCCTTTTCTGTAAATTTTCCATCTTTTCACTATTTTCTGTAATATGTCTTGCGTGCTCCTTCATTCTTAAGATGATATTTCCTTCTTCTTTCTCATTTTCAGGTTCCTTTACGCTCTCTAGTTCTCTCTCCTTCTCTGGTTCTCCTACTTTCCTCTTTCCCTGTTCCTTCTCACTTTCCGCTTCCTTTACCAGCTGGTACAGCCTCTCGATGGCCAAAAGAACCTCGGTCTTAATCTCCGTCTTGATGTTTCTGGAGTTGCCGAGGTTCAATTTGGCCCTCGTGAGGCAGGCTTTCGCCTCCGCCAACCGGCTGGTGTACCTGGGCTGTGCCGGTGGGCTCCCTGCGGCCTCAGTAGGCGCTCTCACTCCCACCCTACTGCCTTGCGAGAGCACCTTCTTTGGCTTCTGGGGTTCCACCGGCGCGGTTTTCTTAGGGGTGGTCGGAGTAATGTGGTCCGGCTTCCCAGACTCCCATTCTCCGATACTTCGGCGAACACTTTGGTTTTTGGCGCACTCCTGCATGGCTGGTGAGGTTGATGTGCGAGGGGCTTCTTTCGAAGGCTTATTCTCTTTAACAGGAGTGCGAAAACCAAACATGTTTGAGGGCTGTCAGAGGGACAATAAATAATATGAAATCAAATTTAAAATTAATACAAATAAATAAAATGTAAAATTGTATAAGTAGTAAAAAATTTCAATTTGTATAAATAAAATATTAAAACTATTTAAAATTCCTAACTAAGATTAAATAAAATATAAAAGTAAAATTGTAAAAATATATTGTAAAACTTGTCAAATAATATATTTAAAATCTATTTAATCTACACCTAACCTAACTTATATATATGTTCCTAAAAAGAACTTTGGTCAAAGGCTTCGAAAACAGGCAAATTTACCTGTTTTCGGGTAAATATTTTGACTTAACGGCAAAAGACCGTTAAGTCAAAGTCAAAATGTAAAAGACTAGATAATACTTAAAACTATGACTATGGGCAACAGCCCTGTGACCGTACAAGTACGTAGTCCAAAACCCCGTCTAAAAATTCGGCTTATTTTAGGAGTAATGGGTGTTTTCCCTCCTAAAAATCAACTTTTCTTACGTGTCTAACGACACAATGGGAGGGTGGGCGGGCGGTTAGGTTAGGTTAGGTTAGGTTAGGTTAGGTTAGGTTAGGTTAGGTTAGGTTAGGTTAGGTTAGGTTAGGTTAGGTTAGGTTAGGTTAGGTTAGGTTAGGTTAGGTTAGGTTAGGTTAGGTTAGGTTAGGTTAGGTTAGGTTAGGTTAGGTTAGGTTAGGTTAGGTTAGGTTAGGTTAGGTTAGGTTAGGTTAGGTTAGGTTAGGTTAGGTTAGGTTAGGTTAGGTTAGGTTAGGTTAGGTTAGGTTAGGTTAGGTTAGGTTAGGTTAGGTTAGGTTAGGTTAGGTTAGGTTAGGTTAGGTTAGGTTAGGTTAGGTTAGGTTAGGTTAGGTTAGGTTAGGTTAGGTTAGGTTAGGTTAGGTTAGGTTAGGTTAGGTTAGGTTAGGTTAGGTTAGGTTAGGTTAGGTTAGGTTAGGTTAGGTTAGGTTAGGTTAGGTTAGGTTAGGTTAGGTTAGGTTAGGTTAGGTTAGGTTAGGTTAGGTTAGGTTAGGTTAGGTTAGGTTAGGTTAGGTTAGGTTAGGTTAGGTTAGGTTAGGTTAGGTTAGGTTAGGTTAGGTTAGGTTAGGTTAGGTTAGGTTAGGTTAGGTTAGGTTAGGTTAGGTTAGGTTAGGTTAGGTTAGGTTAGGTTAGGTTAGGTTAGGTTAGGTTAGGTTAGGTTAGGTTAGGTTAGGTTAGGTTAGGTTAGGTTAGGTTAGGTTAGGTTAGGTTAGGTTAGGTTAGGTTAGGTTAGGTTAGGTTAGGTTAGGTTAGGTTAGGTTAGGTTAGGTTAGGTTAGGTTAGGTTAGGTTAGGTTAGGTTAGGTTAGGTTAGGTTAGGTTAGGTTAGGTTAGGTTAGGTTAGGTTAGGTTAGGTTAGGTTAGGTTAGGTTAGGTTAGGTTAGGTTAGGTTAGGTTAGGTTAGGTTAGGTTAGGTTAGGTTAGGTTAGGTTAGGTTAGGTTAGGTTAGGTTAGGTTAGGTTAGGTTAGGTTAGGTTAGGTTAGGTTAGGTTAGGTTAGGTTAGGTTAGGTTAGGTTAGGTTAGGTTAGGTTAGGTTAGGTTAGGTTAGGTTAGGTTAGGTTAGGTTAGGTTAGGTTAGGTTAGGTTAGGTTAGGTTAGGTTAGGTTAGGTTAGGTTAGGTTAGGTTAGGTTAGGTTAGGTTAGGTTAGGTTAGGTTAGGTTAGGTTAGGTTAGGTTAGGTTAGGTTAGGTTAGGTTAGGTTAGGTTAGGTTAGGTTAGGTTAGGTTAGGTTAGGTTAGGTTAGGTTAGGTTAGGTTAGGTTAGGTTAGGTTAGGTTAGGTTAGGTTAGGTTAGGTTAGGTTAGGTTAGGTTAGGTTAGGTTAGGTTAGGTTAGGTTAGGTTAGGTTAGGTTAGGTTAGGTTAGGTTAGGTTAGGTTAGGTTAGGTTAGGTTAGGTTAGGTTAGGTTAGGTTAGGTTAGGTTAGGTTAGGTTAGGTTAGGTTAGGTTAGGTTAGGTTAGGTTAGGTTAGGTTAGGTTAGGTTAGGTTAGGTTAGGTTAGGTTAGGTTAGGTTAGGTTAGGTTAGGTTAGGTTAGGTTAGGTTAGGTTAGGTTAGGTTAGGTTAGGTTAGGTTAGGTTAGGTTAGGTTAGGTTAGGTTAGGTTAGGTTAGGTTAGGTTAGGTTAGGTTAGGTTAGGTTAGGTTAGGTTAGGTTAGGTTAGGTTAGGTTAGGTTAGGTTAGGTTAGGTTAGGTTAGGTTAGGTTAGGTTAGGTTAGGTTAGGTTAGGTTAGGTTAGGTTAGGTTAGGTTAGGTTAGGTTAGGTTAGGTTAGGTTAGGTTAGGTTAGGTTAGGTTAGGTTAGGTTAGGTTAGGTTAGGTTAGGTTAGGTTAGGTTAGGTTAGGTTAGGTTAGGTTAGGTTAGGTTAGGTTAGGTTAGGTTAGGTTAGGTTAGGTTAGGTTAGGTTAGGTTAGGTTAGGTTAGGTTAGGTTAGGTTAGGTTAGGTTAGGTTAGGTTAGGTTAGGTTAGGTTAGGTTAGGTTAGGTTAGGTTAGGTTAGGTTAGGTTAGGTTAGGTTAGGTTAGGTTAGGTTAGGTTAGGTTAGGTTAGGTTAGGTTAGGTTAGGTTAGGTTAGGTTAGGTTAGGTTAGGTTAGGTTAGGTTAGGTTAGGTTAGGTTAGGTTAGGTTAGGTTAGGTTAGGTTAGGTTAGGTTAGGTTAGGTTAGGTTAGGTTAGGTTAGGTTAGGTTAGGTTAGGTTAGGTTAGGTTAGGTTAGGTTAGGTTAGGTTAGGTTAGGTTAGGTTAGGTTAGGTTAGGTTAGGTTAGGTTAGGTTAGGTTAGGTTAGGTTAGGTTAGGTTAGGTTAGGTTAGGTTAGGTTAGGTTAGGTTAGGTTAGGTTAGGTTAGGTTAGGTTAGGTTAGGTTAGGTTAGGTTAGGTTAGGTTAGGTTAGGTTAGGTTAGGTTAGGTTAGGTTAGGTTAGGTTAGGTTAGGTTAGGTTAGGTTAGGTTAGGTTAGGTTAGGTTAGGTTAGGTTAGGTTAGGTTAGGTTAGGTTAGGTTAGGTTAGGTTAGGTTAGGTTAGGTTAGGTTAGGTTAGGTTAGGTTAGGTTAGGTTAGGTTAGGTTAGGTTAGGTTAGGTTAGGTTAGGTTAGGTTAGGTTAGGTTAGGTTAGGTTAGGTTAGGTTAGGTTAGGTTAGGTTAGGTTAGGTTAGGTTAGGTTAGGTTAGGTTAGGTTAGGTTAGGTTAGGTTAGGTTAGGTTAGGTTAGGTTAGGTTAGGTTAGGTTAGGTTAGGTTAGGTTAGGTTAGGTTAGGTTAGGTTAGGTTAGGTTAGGTTAGGTTAGGTTAGGTTAGGTTAGGTTAGGTTAGGTTAGGTTAGGTTAGGTTAGGTTAGGTTAGGTTAGGTTAGGTTAGGTTAGGTTAGGTTAGGTTAGGTTAGGTTAGGTTAGGTTAGGTTAGGTTAGGTTAGGTTAGGTTAGGTTAGGTTAGGTTAGGTTAGGTTAGGTTAGGTTAGGTTAGGTTAGGTTAGGTTAGGTTAGGTTAGGTTAGGTTAGGTTAGGTTAGGTTAGGTTAGGTTAGGTTAGGTTAGGTTAGGTTAGGTTAGGTTAGGTTAGGTTAGGTTAGGTTAGGTTAGGTTAGGTTAGGTTAGGTTAGGTTAGGTTAGGTTAGGTTAGGTTAGGTTAGGTTAGGTTAGGTTAGGTTAGGTTAGGTTAGGTTAGGTTAGGTTAGGTTAGGTTAGGTTAGGTTAGGTTAGGTTAGGTTAGGTTAGGTTAGGTTAGGTTAGGTTAGGTTAGGTTAGGTTAGGTTAGGTTAGGTTAGGTTAGGTTAGGTTAGGTTAGGTTAGGTTAGGTTAGGTTAGGTTAGGTTAGGTTAGGTTAGGTTAGGTTAGGTTAGGTTAGGTTAGGTTAGGTTAGGTTAGGTTAGGTTAGGTTAGGTTAGGTTAGGTTAGGTTAGGTTAGGTTAGGTTAGGTTAGGTTAGGTTAGGTTAGGTTAGGTTAGGTTAGGTTAGGTTAGGTTAGGTTAGGTTAGGTTAGGTTAGGTTAGGTTAGGTTAGGTTAGGTTAGGTTAGGTTAGGTTAGGTTAGGTTAGGTTAGGTTAGGTTAGGTTAGGTTAGGTTAGGTTAGGTTAGGTTAGGTTAGGTTAGGTTAGGTTAGGTTAGGTTAGGTTAGGTTAGGTTAGGTTAGGTTAGGTTAGGTTAGGTTAGGTTAGGTTAGGTTAGGTTAGGTTAGGTTAGGTTAGGTTAGGTTAGGTTAGGTTAGGTTAGGTTAGGTTAGGTTAGGTTAGGTTAGGTTAGGTTAGGTTAGGTTAGGTTAGGTTAGGTTAGGTTAGGTTAGGTTAGGTTAGGTTAGGTTAGGTTAGGTTAGGTTAGGTTAGGTTAGGTTAGGTTAGGTTCGGTTAGGTTAGGTTAGGTTAGGTTAGGTTAG